>OW388160.1:0-22500 GCA_936450015.1 Meganola albula | reverse complement strand
CCCGAGCATCCGGCTGAGAACTACACTCACCGGAGCTCGGATGATCGAGGTCCCAGGTGCTGAAAGTGGCCCCAAGGCGGACGCCCTGGCGAGAAAGTTGTCTGGGCTATTCAAACCAGAGTTTGTGAAGGTGTCGAGGCCCGTGAAGCGCGCAAGTTTGCGTATTGCAGGGCTCGACATCACAACAAAAAGTGAGGAGCTGGCATCCGCATTGGCAGATGCCGGTAATTGTTTGAAGGAAGAAATCAGGCTCGGTTCGATCAGGTTTAATCAGCGTGGTTTGGGTGCAGTCGTCGCTAGCTGTCCTGCAGCGGCGGCTGCCAAATTGGCGGAGGCGGGCCGATTGATAGTCGGGTGGGTCTCTGCGCCAGTGGAGGCCCTCAAAGAGAGGGAGTTGAGGTGCTACCGCTGCCTGGAGTCTGGGCATGTCGGTAGCACCTGTAAGGTGGAGGTGGACCGCAGTGGACTCTGCTTCCGCTGCGGTCTGCCCGGCCATAAGGCCGCGTCGTGCGAGGCCCCGCCGCGCTGCGTCTTGTGCGCGGCGAATGACAGGCCCGCCGACCACTGGGTGGGGCGAGGCAAGTGTCAGCCGACCCCCCGCCCACGAAGGAGCGCCGCAGAAGGGGTGCCAGCGGGTGCTGCTAGTCAGGCGGCACCCGGTGCCTCTAAAGCTTTGGTCCCCGCCGCTAGTGTGGCGGCGGCGGACCCTGCCGCATTGTCCGCGGCGCACCAAAATGGTTCTGGGGAGATGGAGTGCTAGCGATGGCGCTTTGTCCTCCGGTCCATACACGTCCACCTCGGCCTGTGGGGCAGCGGGCGGGGCGGCCCGTTGCCCACCCATCACCTGCACAGGCCGCACGATGAGGCGCGCGCTAGTGTCCCAGCGCGCGCCCATACCACTTTGTGCCAAAAGGGGGAGCACCAAATCTCCCCCATCCAATTTGACGGAGCTCGCCTGTCTGGGGGCGAGCCAAGGCCGCCGGGCTGTTCGGTGCATGCTAACGCGATTCCCGCAGCCCGGCACCATGGCCAGTGGACGGACACCGTGGGGTTTTAGTGAGTAGACCGGGCCCGGCCGCTAGAAGCTTGAGACCCTGCGGGGTCTCGCTCGCCCGGGCCGAAAACGGGAGTCTCACATACCCCTCGTCCTGCGCCCACTCGGGACGAGGGGATGCGTAACGCATTTCCCCACGTAAAAAAAAAAAAAAAGGTTAGGTTAGGTTAGGTTAGGTTAGGTTAGGTTAGGTTAGGTTAGGTTGGGGTGTCAGGTCGGACTACCTCCTCGTGTGCCGCGCGGTTGCAGTTTCCCTCTGATACTTGTATCCGGGGGAAAGGGCAACCGTTAGCGGCCGGTGCATCCTGGGTACTAGAGATGGACTCCCCGCAAGGGGGTCTCCATCTCTAGTTGCCAAAGGTCCGACACCAACGGCCCTTTTCAGGGCCAGGGCGGGTTTCTCCGCTGCCGCCTCTGTTCATCAGAGGTGGCAGCGGATGGGGCTGGTGCGGCCCCTCGGGGCTGCATGGGGCAGGGAAATCCGGGGCGACGGGCTCGCCGCTTGTGGCGACATGGGCGGCGGGCACGGTCTGATGCAGACCACCGCTCGGCCCGGTCCCGTAATCCCGACTTGTCGGGGACGGGGGTCTTCGGACCGCGAGGAAGAAAACCTCTTTAAAAAATCACCAAACCGCCGGGGGCCGGTTACGCCCCCCAACTTCAACGATGGACAAGCCGGCATTTGAAATGTGTCCCCAGGTCCGTACCCGGTCCGCTAAGCGGGCCGGGGAGGAATCGGACCCGGTGCCTGAGCCAGAGAGCGTAGCCTCTGGTAAGGGCACCGGCTGCCCCTTGTACTCTGGGGGGGGCAACAAATGCTGTGCTCCATCTGCGGTTTCCGCGGATGTTGAGAGGGGAAACAAAGGGGGGGAGAAGGAGAAGAGTGTCTCGGTGCCGGGGAAGGGGACGGCTGGCTCTGAGACGGAGATGGAGTCGGAGATGGAGACAGACGAGGAGGATGCCGGTATGCCTGATGTCGGCGACGTCAAGGTGAAGCTTCGGCGCTCCTGTGATGATGCCGCCGGCATCTTGTCAGATCTGGCATCGAGCACGAAGAACAAGGACGCGAGGGCCGCTATCTACGAGGTCGTGGACGACCTCGTCGATAGCGAACGCCTCGTCTGCCGTCTTCTGCGGGGGAGTGCCTCCCTTGAGAAGGAGGTCGGTCTCCTGCGGGAGGCCCTCGTTGCCCGCGAGCGAGAAGGGAAGGCCGAATTGAAGGCGGCCGAGGCCGAGATTGCGAGCCTCAAGGCCCGCCTCTCGGCCCTCGAGGAGAGGTTGTCGCGGCCACCGCCGGCTTTGGGGGGCTCTGCCCCTTCTTTTGCCGCGGTGGTGGCTACTCCGGCCACAGGGGGCACGTCACCTGCCCCCAATGCCCGAGGAGGGGGGAGTCTGAAAAGGAGGAAGAAAAGAAGGAAGAAAGTGAGGAAGGGTAGAGAGGTGGTCCCTGTCGCCTCCACCCCCCCCGAGAGGGGCTCGGAGGAGTGGAAGACGGTGGAAAGGAAAAGGAAGGGGAAGAAAAAAGGGGGGAAAACAGAGAAGGTGGTCGCAGTTCGGGCCCCCTCCACCGCGGCGGTGCAGGTTAAACTGTTGCCGTCGGCGGTGGAGAAGGGTATCACCTACTCCGTCGCTCTTGCCAGGGCGAGGAGTATGGTTGACCTGACCTCGATCAACATTGAGAGCGTCCGGATCCGGAGAACGATCACGGGCGCTCGGTTGATCGAGGTCGGAGGCCCGGACTGCACCGAAAAAGCGAAAAAATTGGAGGAGGGATTGCGGAGCTCCCTCGGCAAAACGACCTTCGAGGTCTCCAGGCCCGTGAAACGCGCGCGTTTGCGCATCGCGGGCTTGGATGAGTCCTTTTCGAGGTCTGAGCTGAGGGAGCTTCTCGCCAAAATGGGAGGGTGCGGCCATGACGATGTCACGATAACCTCGTGCATCGCATGGCCAAACCAGCGTCTGACGGCTTACGTGAGCCTCCCCGCCACGTCAGCCGTCAAAATACTAAAGGAGGGGGGATACATTCAGGTGGGGTGGGTCGTGGCTAAGGCCACGGCCATGAAAGAGCAGCCCCTCAGGTGCTACCGCTGCCTCGTTCTGGGGCATGTGGCAAGCGCCTGCGGGGCCGAGGTGGACCGCAGCGGCCTATGCTTCCGCTGCGGTAACCCTGGCCACAGGGCCAGGGATTGCTCGGGCGAGCCGCGCTGCGCAGTGTGCGCGGCATCTGGCTTGCCCGACAAGCACATGGTGGGGTGGGGGGCCTGCGGGGAGGCAGGTCCCCATAAAACATCAAAGAAGGGTGCCGTGCGCGTGGCGCGGTCGGATGACGAGAGTCCTCGTCCTGCTCCGACTGCCGCCACGCGGACGGCACAAAGTGAGGGAGGCCTGGTACTCCAGTACCAGGTGCAACCTGGGGGCCGTGCGTCTAAGCGCACGGCGAAGAACAACCGGGCCGGGGTGATGGAGTGCCAGTAATGGAGCTTCGTCACCCCGGTCCATCACCACCCGTGCCTGCGGGGCGGCGGGTATGGCGGCCCGCCGTCCGACCACGCAGGCACATGACGGAGGCGCGCGCGTGTGTTCCGCGCGCGCCCCAGCTGACTTGTGCGGAGGGGAGTGTTTCCATTTTCCCCCTCCCACACTCGAGAAGGGGCCCGCATAGCGGGCCAGCATCCAGGGGGTCGCGGTTGTGTCACTTTTGGTTCCCGTGACCCCCTGACCAAGATGCGAGGAGAACACCCGGGGGGTTTTAGTTAGGGTAAACGCTTCACGGAGTCCCACATACCCCCTGCCCTGGCGCCATACAGGGCAGGGGGATCCATAAAGGATTTCCCCCCGGCAAAAAAAAAAAAAAAAAAAAAAAAAAAAAAAAAAAAAAAAAAAAAAAAAAAAAAAAAAAAAAAAAGGTTAGGTTAGGTTAGGTTAGGTTAGGTTAGGTTAGGTTAGGTTAGGTTAGGTTAGGTTAGGTTAGGTTGGGGTGTCAGGTCGGACTACCTCCTCGTGTGCCGCGCGGTTGCAGTTTCCCTCTGATACTTGTATCCGGGGGAAAGGGCAACCGTTAGCGGCCGGTGCATCCTGGGTACTAGAGATGAACTCCCCGCAAGGGGTCTCCATCTCTAGTTGCCAAAGGTCCGACGCCAACGGCCCTTTTCAGGGCCCCCGTGGTCTTCCCCGCCGCCGCCCCTGCCTTTCAGGGGTGGCTTTTAGGCAGATGGGGAGGCTTTGGTCGTGGGCTCGGCGCGCACTCACCCTGCCGTCGGGCACGCTGTGGGGGATTCAGTCCCCCATGGCACCGCGCCGCAACTCGTAAACCCTTCGGGGAACGAGGGCCTTGGCTTAACCGCCCGGGCCGCGAGGAAGACAACCTCTATAAAAAAATACCCTAATCCAAGCTGCTGAGGCGCACGGCGAGGGATGCATGGCTGGCAGGGAGGCCAGTCTTTAGTGTGTCTCACCTCGGGGTACCGGCCGCCACCTCGAGTGTACGTAGGCTTACCCGGGTACAGGGGGCACTGCCCGGGCGGACCTTTTATTTCCCCCACACTCGTGGGCTAAGTTATGATGAGTACTAAAATTAAAAAAACCAAATCAAAACAAAATAAAGGAGGAAAGAAAGACGGAGGTATGGAAATATTAGAGAGGGAGATAAATAAGTTAAGAGAGGTTGTGGCGAAGGCAGCTGGGTCCAGTAAAACGGATCCGGATCCGAACCCGGCGGCGAAGCAGGCCAAGACAGAGAAACCGTCGTCTATGGACAGTTCGGCGATGTACTCGTCTGTGGACTCACTGTCCACAATCGCGGAGTCCGATAACACCTTGGACACGTTTTGGAATGACTTCCGGGACATGGAGGCATTCCTCTTGGAGTTGGCACAGCGGAGTGGAGCAGCCGACCGACAGAAGTTGGGATTGGTGGCGCGCTCCCTTGTCTACCATCACAAAATGGCAGCAAGGGAGGGAGACAGGGCGGATCACAACGCGAATGAGTACTTGCGCCTGGAGGAGGAGTTGAAGGCAAATAAGTCCATGCCGCCTCCTCCACCGCCTCCAGAGAAGACGCATATAAAGGAGGTGCAGGACCGCCTCTCGGCTCTTGAACAAAAGATCGAGAGGCTCCTGGCAATGGAGGAGTCCCGGAGGTCGGCTCAGCATGAGCCGGCCTCAACATCAGTGGAAAGTCGCCTCGCCTCTCTGGAGGCCAAGATAGAACGGCTTTTGGTGGCAGGGGAGTCATGCAGGTTGTTCTCCAGAGGACCACCTGCGGTGGCTCCCACTTACGCGGAGAAGGCTGGGTCCGCCGGTCCCCGTAGTGGGTCGGCCAAAAAGCCTAGAGCGCCTCTGGTGGCGCCAACAAAGAGTGCGGTGCTGTCACTTGTTGCTCCCGCTCCTCCTGTTGCAGGAAAGGAGCGGCAGAATGCGGATGGCCCTAAAAAACAGAGGAAGAGAAGGAAGAAGAAGAAGGTGAAGGTACGTGCCCCAACCTCCGCGGCGGTGATAGTCACCTTATCACCTGCCGCGCTTAAAAAGGGAGGCACTTATAGGGAGGTCCTGTCCACGGCGAGGGAAAAAGTCAAGTTGGGGGACCTTGACATTCCGAGTGTCCGGCTGAGAAACACGCTCACCGGAGCTCGAATGATTGAGGTCTCAGGCACTGACGCCGGCCCCAAAGCGGATAGCCTGGCCAAAAAACTGGCTGGGCTCTTCAGACCGGAGTTCGTAAGGGTGTCGAGGCCCGTGAAACGCGCTAGTCTGCGCATTACGGGTCTCGACATAACTGTCAAAGATGAGGAGCTCAAATCCGCTTTGGCGGACAGAGGAAATTGTGATAGGGAGGAGGTGAAGATTGGGGCCATCCGCTTTAATCAGCGTGGCCTAGGTGCAGTCGTCGCTAGCTGTCCAGCAGCGGCGGCTGCCAAGTTGGCGGAGGCGGGCCGATTAGTCGTCGGGTGGGTCTCTGCGCGAGTGGAGGCCCTCCAAGAGAGGGAGCTGAGGTGCTACCGCTGCCTGGAGACCGGGCATGTCGGTAGCACCTGCAAGGTGGAGGCGGACCGCAGTGGACTCTGTTTCCGCTGCGGTCTGCCCGGCCATAAGGCCGCGTCGTGCGAGGCCCCGCCGCGCTGCGTCTTGTGCGCGGCGAATGGCAGGCCCGCCGACCATTGGGTGGGGCGAGGCGAGTGTAAGCCGACCCCCCGCCCACGAAGGAGTGCCGCAGAAGGGGTGCCAACGGGTGCTGCTAGTCAGGCGGCACCCGGTGCCTCTAAAGTCTCGGTCCCCGCCGCTAGTGTGGCGGCGGTGAACCTTTCCGCAATATCTGCGGCGCACCAGGATGGCACCGGGGAGATGGAGTGCCAGTAATGGCGCTTTGTCCCCCGGTTCATCCACGAACACCTTGGCCTGTGGGGCAGCGGGCGGGGCGGCCCGTTGCCCAATCACCACCTTCACAGGCCACACGATGAGGCGCGCGCTAGTGTCCAAGTGCGCGCCCACATACTACGTGCCAAAAGGGGGAGCACCAAATCTCCCCCATCCAATTTGACGGAGCTCGCCTGTCTGGGGGCGAGCCAAGGCCGCCGGGCTGTTCGGTGCATGCTAACGCGATTCCCGCAGCCCGGCAACATGGCCAGTGGAAGGACACCGTGGGGTTTTAGTGAGTAGACCGGGCCCGGCCGCTAGAAGCTTGAGACCCTGCGGGGTCTCGCTCGCCCGGGCCGAAAACGGGAGTCTCACATACCCCTCGTCCTGCGCCCACTCGGGACGAGGGGATGCGTAACGCATTTCCCCACGTAAAAAAAAAAAAAAAAAAAAAAAAAAAAAAAAGGTTAGGTTAGGTTAGGTTAGGTTAGGTTAGGTTAGGTTAGGTTAGGTTAGGTTAGGTTAGGTTAGGTTAGGTTGGGGTGTCAGGTCGGACTACCTCCTCGTGTGCCGCGCGGTTGCAGTTTCCCTCTGATACTTGTATCCGGGGGAAAGGGCAACCGTTAGCGGCCGGTGCATCCTGGGTACTAGAGATGAACTCCTCGCAAGGGGTCTCCATCTCTAGTTGCCAAAGGTCCGACACCAACGGCCCTTTTCAGGGCCCCCGTGGTCCTCCCCGCCGCCGCCCCTGCTTTTTAGGGGTGGCTTTTAGGCAGATGGGGAGGCTTTGGTCGTGGGCTCGGCGTGCATTCACCCTGCCGTCGGGCACGCTGTGGGGGATTCATTCCTCCATGGCACCGCGCCACATCTCGTAAGCCCTTCGGGGAACGAGGGCCTTGGCTTAACCGCCCGGGCCGCGAGGAAGAAAACCTCTATAAAAAATTACCCTAATCTAAGCTGCTGAGGCGCACGGCGAGGGATGCATGGCTGGCAGGGAGGCCAGTCTTTAGTGCGTCTCGCCTCGGGGTACCGGCCGCCACCTCGAGCGTATGTAGGCTTACCCGGGTACAGGGGGCACTGCCCGGGCGGACCTTTTATATCCCCCATACTCGTGGGCTAAGTATAATGAGTGGAAAAATTAAAAAATCTAAAATTAAAACTAAGAAAGATGAAGGGTGTGAGCAGTTGGAGAGAGAGCTTGAGAAGCTGAGAGAGGTAGTGGCGAAAGTAGCTGGGCCCAGTAATGTGGGCACAGATTTAAGCCAGGCGGCAAAGAGGCGTAAGACGAGAGGAGAATTGTCCACAACCAGTTCGACGGTTGGCTCTGTGGAGTCACTTTCCACATTGGGCGAGACAGAGGCGGACACGGACATGTTCTGGAATAACTTCCGGTCCATGGCCAACACCCTGAAAGACATGGCAGGGCGCCAAACGTCGGCAGATGACCGAGAGAGGTTGCTCTTGGCGGCGCGGTCAATTGTGTACCATCACAAGATCGCGTCACGCCTGGGTGACGATGCGGAGGCCGCAATCGATGACAATCAGCTCCTCGGAAAAGAGGTTGAGGCCTTAGACAAGGAAATTGAGGAGCTGAAGGCGTCAAAGGCGATGCCACCACCTGTGTCGCCGGCGCCACTCCCGTCATTGAAAGTGGATATAGTGGCCATTCAGGACCGTCTATCTACAATGGAGGCAAAAATTGAGAGGCTCCTGGCCATGGAGGAGCGTCGGACTTCGGCTCCGCTGGAGCCCTCTCCGAATTTGGTAGAAGATCGTCTCGCCTCATTAGAGGCCAAAATTGAGCGTTTGTTAGCGGCAGAGGAGTCGCGTAGATCGGTCCCTAATCGATCATTTTCAACGACTCCAACTTACGCGGAAAAGGCTGGCGCTGCTGGCTCCCGTAATGGCTCGGCAAAGTCCAAAGTGCCGAAGGTGGTGCCTACAAAGAGTTCGGCGATTGTGGCTGCTGCTCCAGCTCCTTTAGTAGTCGAGAAGGAGCGGCAAAATGCGGAAGGCCGCAAGAGAAAGAAGAGGAGACGCAAAAAGAGGAAGGTCAGGGTGCGTGTCCCTACCTCTGCGGCGGTGATTGTCACTCTTTCACCCGCCGCGCTCGAGAAGGGCGGCACTTATAAGGAGTTTCTCTCCACCGCAAGGGAGAAAGTAAAGTTGGGAGATCTCGATATTCCGAGCATCCGGCTGAGAACCACACTCACCGGAGCTCGGATGATCGAGGTCTCAGGTGCCGGAAGTGGCGCCAAGGCGGACGCCTTGGCGGGAAGATTGGCTGGGCTGTTTAAGCCCGAGTTTGTGAAGGTGTCGAGGCCCGTAAAGCGCGCTAGTTTGCGAATTGCGGGGCTCGACATCACAACGAAGAGTGAGGAGCTGGCGTCTGCTTTGGCAGATGTGGGTAATTGTCCGAAGGAAGAGATCAGGCTCGGACTGATCAGGTATAACCAGCGTGGTTTGGGTGCAGTCGTCGCTAGTTGTCCTGCAGCGGCGGCTGCCAAATTGGCGGAGGCAGGCCGATTGTTAGTCGGGTGGGTCTCTGCGCGAGTGGAGGCCCTCAAAGAGAGGGAGTTGAGGTGCTACCGCTGCCTGGAGACCGGGCATGTCGGTAGCACCTGCAAAGTGGAGGCGGACCGCAGTGGACTCTGTTTCCGCTGCGGTCTGCCCGGCCATAAGGCCGCGTCGTGCGAGGCCCCGCCGCGCTGCGTCTTGTGCGCGGCGAGTGGCAGGCCCGCCGACCATTGGGTGGGGCGAGGCGAGTGTAAGCCGACCCCCCGCCCACGAAGGAGTGCCGTAGAAGGGGTGCCAACGGGTGCTGCTAGTCAGGCGGCACCCGGTGCCTCTAAAGTCTCGGTCCCCGTCGCTAGTGTGGCGGCGGTGGACCTTCCCGCAGTGTCTGCGGCGCACCAGGATGGTACCGGGGAGATGGAGTGCCAGTGATGGCGCTTTGTCTCCCGGTCCATCCACGACCACCTTGGCCTGTGGGGCAGCGGGCGGGGCGGCCCGTTGCCCAACCACCACCTTCACAGGCCACACGATGAGGCGCGCGCTAGTGTCCAAGCGCGCGCCTACATACTACGTGCCAAAAGGGGGAGCATCAAATCTCCCCCATCCAATTTGACGGAGCTCGCCTGTCTGGGGGCGAGCCAAGGCCGCCGGGCTGTTCGGTGCATGCTAACGCGATTCCCGCAGCCCGGCACCATGGCCAGTGGACGGACACCGTGGGGTTTTAGTGAGTAGACCGGGCCCGGCCGCTAGAAGCTTGAGACCCTGCGGGGTCTCGCTCGCCCGGGCCGAAAACGGGAGTCTCACATACCCCTCGTCCTGCGCCCACTCGGGACGAGGGGATGCGTAACGCATTTCCCCACGTAAAAAAAAAAAAAAAAAAAAAAGGTTAGGTTAGGTTAGGTTAGGTTAGGTTAGGTTAGGTTAGGTTAGGTTAGGTTAGGTTAGGTTAGGTTAGGTTAGGTTAGGGCACGCCACAATCGTGGCGGTAAGACCCGTCCTCACGGAGTGGCTGCAGAGGCGTCACGGCGCCCTCGGCTTCCGCACGACACAGGTGCTGACAGGCCATGGATGTTTCGGCAAGTACCTGTGTCGTATCGGGAGGGAGCCGACACCCGGGTGCCATCATTGTGGGGCCCCGGAAGACACGGCGCTGCATACGCTGGCAGAATGCCCGGCGTGGTCATCGCAGCGCCGTAGTCTGGTCTCGGCGACTGGTGCGGACCCCTCCTCGCTCGAGTCCGTGGTCACGGCGATGACCCGGAGCGAGGAGGCGTGGTCGGCCGTCACCTCATTTTGTGAGGAGGTGATGGCCACGAAGGAAGCGGCGGAGCGTGAGAGGGAGGCGAACACCGTCCTCCCCTGCCGCTCCCGACGCACCAGGCGCCGGAGGGCGCCAAGGAGAGACGACCTGCAGCCTCCGTAGAGGTGGCCTGCGGGCGGCGGGTGGGGCAACCCGCCGCCCTAGCAGCAGCAGGCCCGAGAAGGTGGCGCGACGTGTTCCGCGCGCGCCTGTCTCAGAGGAGGGGGGAGCACACTTAAGACGCTCCCCCGAAACACGGACGGGGACCAGTCTTGTCCCCGTCCCGGACGGGGCCCGCCACAGTGCCAAGGGCAGGCGGGCCGACCCGCCGGGCTGTACGGTGAATGCGTCAGCGAATCCCGCAGCCCGGCAGCAAAGGGTGTCCGACGGAACACCGGGGGGTTTTAGTGGGTACACCGGGCCCGGCCGCTTGAAGCTGGAGACCCTGCGGGGTCTCGCTCGCCCGGGCCGAAAACGGGAGTCCCACATACCCCTCGCCCTGTGCCCATCCGGGGCGAGGGCATGCGTAACGCATTTCCCCCCGTAAAAAAAAAAAAAAAAAAAAAAAAAAAAAAAAAAAAAAAAAAAAAAAAAAAAAAGGTTAGGTTAGGTTAGGTTAGGTTAGGTTAGGTTAGGTTAGGTTAGGTTAGGTTAGGTTAGGTTAGGTTAGGTTAGGTTAGGTTAGGTTAGGTTAGGTTAGGTTAGGTTAGGTTAGGTTAGGTTAGGTTAGGTTAGGTTAGGTTAGGTTTCGAGCGAATAGAGGCGCTCGGGTTGAGGGTCGCACTACAAAAGACCGAGGCCATGGTGTTCCATGGGCCGCGGTTCCGGGTACCGGTAGGCGCGGCGGTACGGGTTTCGGGGGTTAGGGTTGAGCTTAAGCCCCAGATGAAGTACCTGGGGCTTTTGCTCAACCCGAGATGGAAATTTGGCGAGCACTTCCGCCAATTGGAGCCTAGGCTTGTTAGGACGGCGGACGCGCTGGGTCGGCTTCTGCCTAACATTGGCGGGCCCAGCGCGCCCTGCCGGCAGTTGTACGCGGGGGTGGTGCGCAGCATGGCGCTGTACGGGGCACCGGTCTGGGCGGATGCCCTCGACGAGACGGCCAAGGTTTCGCTGCGGAAGCCGCAGCGGGCCGTAGCGTTGAGGGCTATACGGGGATACCGGACCGTGTCCCGGACAGCGGCCTTAATGTTAGCTGGCGCCCCCCCGTGGGAGTTAGAGGCGGAGGTGCTCGCGGAGAGGTACCGCCGCAGTAGGGAAGGGGAAGGGGAGTCGAGGAGACGACTGACCGTGGCGGAAAGGCAAGCGGAGGTGCGCGAGGCGCGGAACGGCTTGTTAGGTAGGTGGGCCGGCGATCTAGAACGGGTGACGGGCTCCGGTACGCTCTTGCGTACCGTGGAAGCATTCCGCCCCGTTCTGGATCGCTGGGCGGATCGGCGACATGGGTCGGTGACCTATCGTCTGTCCCAGGTGCTGACCGGGCATGGTTGCTTCGGTAAGTACCTGTGGCGGATCGGTAGGGAGCCGACTCCTGTCTGCCATGAGTGCGGCGCTGCGGAGGACACGTCCTGGCATACCCTTGAGGTATGCCCGGCCTGGTCCTCTGAGCGACGCACTCTAGTGTCCGTTGTAGGGCCGGACCTCTCCCTCGCGAGCATCGTGCATAAGATGCTCGAGAGTGAGAGGTCCTGGGAGGCGGTGGCCTCTTTCTGCGACTCAGTTATGTCACAGAAGGAGGCGGCGGAGCGGGTGAGGGAGGACGATGTCCTCTCCGCCCCGTGCCGCAGGAGACGGAGAGGCAGGAGGCAGCGGGCCCTCGCCCGCTGATCCACCCCACCTCGATGTGACCAGCGGGGAGTTGAATTGAGGAAATTCGCTCTCTGCATTGCACCGGTCCGCCGTCGAAGAGTCCCAGAAACTCTCCTGGGACGTAATAACACGTAGGAGCTTGCTTCGGCGGGCTCCCACTGGCGGGTTCGCGGTTGTGTCTTATGGATCCCGTGTTCCCGCCGAGCGTGGTTGCTGGAGTCGGTGGAGTTTAGTGGGTAGAGCCCTGCGCAGGTCGCCTTCGGCCTGTGCTTAAGGGGTGGCCACGGGCCTTAAATTAGTCCTACATAACCCTGCCTCGTCCTCTGAAATAAGGCGGGGTATGCGTCATGCATTCTCCATCGTAACAAAAAAAAAAAGGTTAGGTTAGGTTAGGTTAGGTTAGGTTAGGTTAGGTTAGGTTAGGTTAGGTTAGGTTAGGTTAGGTTAGGTTAGGTTAGGTTAGGTTGGGGTGTCAGGTCGGACTACCTCCTCGTGTGCCGCGCGGTTGCAGTTTCCCTCTGATACTTGTATCCGGGGGAAAGGGCAACCGTTAGCGGCCGGTGCATCCTGGGTACTAGAGATGAACTCCCCGCAAGGGGTCTCCATCTCTAGTTGCCAAAGGTCCGACGCCAACGGCCCTTTTCAGGGCCCCCGTGGTCTTCCCCGCCGCCGCCCCTGCCTTTCGGGGGTGGCTTTTAGGCAGATGGGGAGGCTTTGGTCGTGGGCTCGGCGTGCACTCACCCTGCCGCCGGGCACGCTGTGGGGGATTCAGTCCCCCATGGCACCGCGCCGCAACTCGTAAACCCTTCGGGGAACGAGGGCCTTGGCTTAACCGCCCGGGCCGCGAGGAAGAAAACCTCTATAAAAAATTACCCTAATCTAAGCTGCTGAGGCGCACGGCGAGGGATGCATGGCTGGCAGGGAGGCCAGCCTCTAGTGCGTCTCGCCTCGGGGTACCGGCCGCCACCCTGAGTGTAAATAGGCTTACCCGGGTACAGGGGGCTCTGCCCGGGCGGACCATTTATTTCCCCCACACTCGTGGGATTAGTATTATGTGTGATAAATTTAAAAAACATAAAAACTATTTTGGAGGAGTAAAGAAAGACGGAGATATAAAGAAAGGGGACGAAAGACAGGAGGTAGTGGTGGAGGCTGGGGTCAGCAAATCGGACCCGGTCTTGGACCCGGCGGCGAAGCGGCCTAGAACGCGGGCAGAGTCGTCCGATAGTTCAAGGATGTACTCCTCAATGGACTCATTGTCCAGCCTTGGGGAGTCTGATGCGACGGCGAGTGCGTTCTGGCGCGAGTTCAAGACTATGGAGGCTTTCCTACATAAACTGGTGGACCGAAGTAAGGGGCGTGACCAGGATATGTTGGGACGGGTGGTGCGTTCATTCGCTTACCACCACAAAATGGTGGCTATCGAGAATGATAGGGCGGCTTATAATGCTGCCAAATGCGAGCGGCTAGAGGAGGAGTTGAAGGCTATGAGATCTATGCCTCCTCCTCCTCCACCTCCAGCAAAAGCCAGCGCGACGGAAATCCAGGATCGCCTCTCGGCACTGGAACTGAAAATCGAGAGGCTCCTGGATTTGGAGGAGTCTCGAAGGTCGGCTCAGCTCAAGCCACCTTCAAATCCAGTGGAGGAGCGCCTCGCCTCTCTTGAGGCTAAAATTGAGCGCCTTTTGGCGACGGAGGAGTCGCGTCGGCCGGTGTCGAGCGGACCACCTCTAGCGGCTCCGACATATGCGGAGAAAGCTGGCGCTGTCCGCGCTCGCGTTGAAACGGTGGCTCGAGGGCCAAAAAAGGTCCTGTCTAAGAAAAAGGTGGAGGCGGTCGCTGTCGCTCATACTCCTTCCCAAACTGGGAATAAAGCTAAGAGTGATGGAACGGAAAAAAGGAGGAAGAAAAAAAGAAGGAGGCAGCGAGTGCGTGCCCCGACCTCTGCGGCGGTGATTGTTACTCTCTCACCCGCCGCGCTTGAGAAGGGCGGCACCTATAAGGAGGTTTTGTCCAGTGCGAGGGAGAATGTAAAGTTGGGGGACCTCGATATCCCGAGTATCCGGCTGAGAACCACACTCACCGGTGCTCGGATGATCGAGGTCCCAGGTGCCGAAAGCGGCTCTAAAGCGGACGCGCTGGCTAAACAGTTGGCTGGGCTGTTCAAGCCCGAGTATGTAAAGGTGTCGAGGCCCGTAAAGCGAGCAACTCTGCGTATTACGGGGCTCGACATCACTATAAAAAGTGAGGAGTTGGCATCTGCCCTGGCGGATATGGGACAATGTCTGAAAGAGGACATTAGGCTAGGAACGGTCCGATTTAACAAGCGGGGCTTGGGTGCAGTCGTCATCAGCTGTCCTGCGGTGGCGGCTGCAAAATTGGTGGACAGAGGTCGTGTCCTCGTTGGTTGGGTCTCTGCGCGAGTGGAGGCCCTCAAAGAGAGGGAGCTGAGGTGCTACCGCTGCCTGGAGACTGGGCATGTCGGTAGCACCTGCAAGGTGGAGGTGGACCGCAGTGGACTCTGCTTCCGCTGCGGTCTGCCCGGCCATAAGGCCGCGTCGTGCGAGGCCCCGCCGCGCTGCGTCTTGTGCGTGGCGAGTGGTAGGCCCGCCGACCATTGGGTGGGGCGAGGCAAGTGTCAGCCGACCCCCCGCCCACGAAGGAGCGTCGCAGAAGGGGCGCCAACGGGTGCTGCTAGTCAGGCGGCACCCGGCGCTTCTATTGTCTCGGTCCCCGCCGCTAGTGTGGCGGCGGTGGACCTTGCCGCAGTACCTGCGGCGCACCAGGATGGTACCGGGGAGATGGAGTGCCAGTGATGGCGCTTTGTCCCCCGGTCCATCCACGAACACCTTGGCCTGTGGGGCAGCGGGCGGGGCGGCCCGTTGCCCAACCACCATCTTCACAGGCCACACGATGAGGCGCGCGCTAGTGTCCCAGCGCGCGCCCACACACTGTGCTAAAGGGGGAGCACTAAACCTCCCCCCCCCAATCCAATGGACGGGGCTTGCCCTTGGGGGCGAGCCAAGGCCGCCGGGCTGTTCGGTGCATGCTAACGCGATTCCCGCAGCCCGGCACCATGGCCAGTGGACGGACACCGTGGGGTTTTAGTGAGTAGACCGGGCCCGGCCGCTAGAAGCTTGAGACCCTGCGGGGTCTCGCTCGCCCGGGCCGAAAACGGGAGTCTCACATACCCCTCGTCCTGCGCCCACTCGGGACGAGGGGATGCGTAACGCATTTCCCCACGTAAAAAAAAAAAAAAAAGGTTAGGTTAGGTTAGGTTAGGTTAGGTTAGGTTAGGTTAGGTTAGGTTAGGTTAGGTTAGGTTAGGTTAGGTTAGGTTAGGTTAGGTTAGGTTAGGTTAGGTTAGGTTAGGTTAGGTTAGGTTTTTTTTTTTTTTTTTTTTTTTTTTTTTTTTTTTTTTTTTTTTTTCTATCTTCCTCCAACGTTGTCGGAGTCAGTTTTCGCCTTTTTGCCATATTTTTAATATCCTTTTTTGTTTTATTTTACTTTATTATTTAACTTGGATACTATTTATTATTTTATTGCAATAGCCTTTTTATATCATAATTTCTTGCCTACTTCATTTTTATTTTCAAAAATCTTGTCTATTATTTTATTAGCTAATGGGTTAACAGGTAAACACAGTTCCCACAAACTTATCTGTATTTCTTAAATTTTTTATTTCCTAATCCTTTTATTCTAGTCTTACATCTTTTCTTATTCAAAATAACTTATTCTAGTTTATCATTCTTTTAATTTTTCCAATCTTGATCTGGTTTTGTCAATTTAGTTAATTTTTCTTCTTGTTTCATGCATTTATTATTCTATTTATGTGCTTAGTTTCTATTATCTTTACATATTCATTTATTTATTTATATCTTAATTAAGGATGCGGGTGATTATTTGTGCCCTTCCTTATCTTTACAATTCCGTTTTCTTATTTAACTATCTATATTGTTTAATCTTATAACATTTTTATTACTTGCAGCTTTTACCAATTCTTTATCAATTTCTTATTCTATCGTCTATTTTATGTTTACATCTATATATGTATATACAATATATATTGAAACATAATTTACTAATCTGTCTTATTCCTCTTGATTACTTTTCCTGCGATTTTTGTGCAGTATTCTAAAAATGTTTCCCTATCTCTGCTCTGTATAATTGATGCCAAATTCCCAATTTCCAATTTCTTGTCCAACCTCTGTTCCACTTCCCGTCTTTCCCGAGCGTGCACAGGGCAGTCCAGTAAGATGTGTTTCACTGTCTCATGATTGTTTGGATCACAGATGCACGATGGGTTATCCTTGCACTTGAATCGGTTCAAGTACTCGGAAAACCCACCGTGCCCGGTCATAATCTGTGTCAGAACTGCCGTTGTTTTAATTTTCCTGATGGTTCTGTACGCCACTGCTGCATCAGGAAAGAATATTTTCGTGACGGCTGCGGTTTCACCGTCGGTGTACCTCCGGTTCCATTCATCAAGCGTCGCCGATCGGATTTGGCGCTTGATGAACGAAACCGGACACATGTCATAATCTGGTGTACGTTTGGAGTTTTGAGCGGCCTCCTTGGCGAGCTGATCGGCCCGTTCGTTGCCTTCCAACCCAGCGTGAGCTTTAATCCAGAACAAACTCACTTGTTTGTTCTGGTGAGAGATTGCTGCTAGATTCTCTCTAGTTTCCACGGCTAGTGGGTGGAGGCAACGATAATTCTTCACTGTTTGAAGAGCCGCCATTGAGTCGCTAAAAACTCCAAACGACGACGCAGCATGTTCTTTTATGACGGCGGTTGCCCTGCATATTGCCAGGAGTTCAGCCTGGTAGACCGTGCAGTAGCTGGATAACGCCAATTTCCGAGCCCTGGTTTCAGTCTCTCCAGTATATACGGACAGCGCCGCACCAACTCGTCCTCCTATTTTGCTGCCATCCGTATATATCTTGACCTCCAGGTACTCTTGTGCGTTCACTTCCTCACGGTCTACCAAACTCTTGAACTCTAGGTTCATACATCTAGCGGGGTGCGGGGATTTTTCTGCCGGTACCATCCGCTCCACCTCCCTGTCTCCCAGAATCTGCTGCGGTACTCCCTTCTTTGCTTCGTAAAGGGATGCCACCTCTTGGATGCGCAGGTCCAAGGGTAGTATCCCTGCCAGCAGAAGGGCAGCGTTCAGGGAGACAGTGCGGTAGGCCTTGCAGATTTTCTGGGCAATCCCCCTCTGGACCACCGCTAGCTGCTTAATTACCCCTTTCTTCCTGGCTGCAGGTGCCCATGCACTTGCGGCGTACAGAACAATCGGTTCTACCGTGGCCACATATATCGTCTTAACGACTTCCGGGTTGAGACCCCATCCCACTCTGGCCGCCCTGCACAGCTGTTTATATATGGAGATGGCTTTTCTGCAGACATTCGTGACATGCGTGTTAAAGGTTAACTTGTCGTCGATGGTGACCCCAAGCAGCTTGATTTCTCTGGACATTGCGATGTCCACCCCCCCCATGCTCAGGCGTGGTGTATCGAACTTTAGTTTCTTCGTTATTATCATCGCATTTGTTTTATGCGGAGCGAATTTGAGCTTATTGTCGATACCCCACGCCTGAACGTGTTCAAGGGCGGCATTTGCGCGGCCCTCGATCTCAAGCGCTGTGCCACCATCGAAGACAAGGACCACGTCATCAGCGAATGCCTGCACGTAATCCCCGCGACTCTCTAGGCTTTTCAGTAGAGGGTCCAAGAGGAGATTCCAGAGAATCGGCCCCCCTATGGAGCCCTGGACGCACCCCTTATTTGTACCCTTTGTGTACTCCTGTCCCGCGTACCTAACACTAACGCTCCGATCGCACAGGTAACTATCCACGACCCTCCTCAAGTTAGTTGGACACCTTTCCTCAGCCAAACGGACCCTGATAGCTGGCCACCATGCACTATCGAAGGCCCCCTCTATATCCAAAGAAACTAACACCACTATCTTCTTCTGCGCTAATTTTCCATTAATGCGCTGCATGAGGGTATAGAGGGAGTCCTCGGTGCTCCTCTGGGGCATGAATCCGTATTGGCGAGTACTCATCCGTGGTATGATGTAAAACTTGAGGCGGGCCATTACCATTTTCTCGTAGATCTTCCCCAGCACTGGTAGGAGGCCGATTGGTCTAAAGGCTTTTGGAGTGTCGTAGTTATCTTTTCCAGGTTTCCGCAGGATTACGACTGTGGCCTCCTTCCAGGCTTTGGGGAAGTAGCTGAGCGCTAGGCACTTGTTTAGCAGGGACAGGAATAGTTCGGGTGCACTGCCGATTGCTCGGACACAAATATCAGCAGTTAGGGCGTCTGCTCCTGGGGCTTTCTTGGGGTTGAAAGACCCGCTCGCCGTTCTCAGTTCCGACATTGTGAACGGTGGGTCGCAAAGATCATCTGTGTCTCCCACGTTCACTCTGCCGGCTTCTGTCCTTATCCGCTGGTGATGATCATTGTCGACGTCGGTGCTGTCTTCCGGATAAAAGGTCTCCGTGATCCATTTCACGGATCCCTTTGCATCCAGCACTTCCCCGTTCTTCACCATTGGCGAGTCTTCCTCCCTCCTGGCCGTTCTACCTATCACCCTGTAAATCCCCTCCCATACCCCCTCCTTATCCTGCTTGCAACAAAACTCTTTCCAGCTGTCCGTTTGGGCCTTGGCAGCCTCTGACTCATACTCTTCTTTCTTTTCCAGGTACTCTTCTACCACCTTCGACCTACGGATTGGAGCAGCGCAGCGGATCCTTCGTCTCCTGGTGGCGACTTCCCTCTTCAGCTTCGCGAGTCTCTCCGACCACCACGGCAAGGTAAGTCTGTCTTTGTTTACTTTCTTAGGTATTGTCAGGTCGCATACTTCTTTGACTATACTTGTATATTTAATTGTTATTATATCTATTTCAGTTGTGCTATTAATTTTATTTATTTCTATTTCAGTGACATTTTGATTCTGTAACAATTGGTTGATTTTGTCACCAAACTCAACCCAATTGGCCTTTTTTGTATTATAGATCCTTGTGGTTCTTTCGACCTGAATACTTTTGGATTTTTGCAGACCTACACTGAAAGTTATGCCGTTGTGGTCGGAGCTCGCGAGGCCCTCGTCTACCCTCCATTCGTCCACCCTGTCCAGGATGTTTGTCGAGCATGCTGTAACGTCGACAAAACTGCTGTAGCGCTGTCCTCCCCGTATAGTGTCAAAGGTGGGTATGTTCCCCGTGTTGAGTATGTTCAGGCCCAGCTCCCCGAAGCATCCACACACATCCTCTCCCCTATGGTCCACCGTGGGACTCCCCCACCAGGTACTTTTCGCATTGGCGTCCCCTCCAACGATGAGCGGCTTTGAGTCAGCGGCTGCCTCGATCCTCCTGAGTTGCTCCAGGTAGGGTTCCAGTGGTTGGTCGGGCTCAAAGTAGAAGGACGCGAGTGTGATCTCCCATGCAACGGTACGTATTCCCACCACAACGATGTTATTTGTGGTGAGTTTGGGGTACTGTATGACGTCGAGGGCTTTGTCGAATACGACTATGGCCGCTTTTACAGTACCCTCCCCCACGTTTGCGTTCTGGAAGACCCTCACACCCGCGTAGCTCCTCATAACTTTGGCACTTCCCACGTAAGGTTCCTGGAGCAATGCAACCGCGACTCTCCGCTTCTGGCCTTCAATTAGTAGCTCGTTCGTTGCAAGCTTTTTCCGCTGGAGGTTTGCCTGTGCGAATCGGTATTTGCTGGCAACTGTGTTTACGCCCTGGGTGCCCTCAGCAATACGCGACCGTTGACCGTGCTAACTGGTCCCACCTGCGCCGCGTTGGACATTCGGCATTGAATGCGTTGTGTTCTGCATTGTTCTGTCCAGCCTTTTTGCAGTTCCGGCATGCAGGTGGTACCTCTGCCAACCAGTCGGCGCACTCGGATCTCAAGTGAAGGCCGCCACAGTGACTACACAGGTCTGCGGGCTCCGTGCAGAATTTTCTGCCGTGCCCGTACCCCAGACACCGTGTGCACTGTACCAGCGGAGATTGGTCGTATACCCTAATCCGTTGCAGGTCGATGTGGACGTACCCTTTCTCGGTAACCCTACGCCAGACACTGGGTGAAGTACTGATCACCACGTGCCCGGCGTGAGGGTTCCGAGCCCGTCTTCTGTACTTAATCTCGAACCTGTCCTCATCGCCTTTGAGTCCATGGAAGACATCTCGGTTCTGATTCCTCAAAGCTCTTATAATGTCTTCATCGGTATTAACCGTCAAGACGTCTTTGAGGATCAGAAGCGGATCCCTGTTCTTCATGGACTCAACTGTAAGGGCCACTCCCTCCCTCTCCAGCCTATCTTTGACCTTATCCCTTTCTTCCTGCGTCTCAAAACCCATTATGACTTTCCTGTTTTTGGCCTTTCGTACCCTCTCTACTTTGACCCACCCCTCTTTCGCATCCACTGCCTTCCTTACTCTATCGAGTATTTCCTCCCCAGTAGCAGCTTCGTCACTAGAGGCAACCACCATGGAATGCAGTGTGCTACGCTCGGCCCAAGCTTTCCCTGACAGGGGGTTTGTCACCGCGGCATAGCTTGGGTTTGGAGTTGCGGCTCTCTCCGTGATCTCCCTTTGGGTATCAATTGCCGCTTGTAGCTCCTGCATTCTTTTGTTGCTCTCCTGCATCAATTTTGTGTGCTCCTTGAGGTGGATTACGAGCTGATCTGCTTCGGGGTTTACGACAAACGTGGTGTCAGCCGTTTGTCTCCTTGTCTCTGACTCCTCCGTTACAACCTCGCGTTTCTTGCCGCTTTTGGCCTCACCCTCCGCCTCCTTAACCAGCTGATAAAGTCTTTCTAGCTCTTTCTCAACACCTTCTTTAATCTCGGTCTTTAGATTTCTAGAGTTCCTCAGGTGGAGTTTGGCTCTGGTTAGGCACGTTCTGGCTTCCGCAGACTTGGAGACGGTCGCTTTCTTTGGAGGTGTTACACTCTCCAATGATGGTCTGCGGGTTGGAGCCAGCTTACCTCGTGGGGAGGTTTGCTTCGGTGCTGGGCCTGATTTGTCCAGCGTCACCGTTGCAGGACCTGCCTGCGTCGTCATTAAGTTTGCTGGCGAGGCGGAGTCGGAGTCGACTTTTGTCGCCTCCCACTGGTCGATGCTTCTTCTTACGGAAGATGGACCAGGGGCGGCTTTTACGGGTGACTTTTCACCTTCGGCCTTGTTCTTGGGTGTTCTGAACATGTTGGAGGTGGCGATAGAAAAACGTCAACTTCGAGGTACGTAGAGTTTTAGGTAATTTGTACCTCTTTTAGTCAATAGACTTGAATTAATATAAATATAGAGCGGTACTCTATTCGTACGTTATATTAGGGTGTAATGTAAAAGGTTACACCCGTTAAGATTAATATTATGTTTTCTGTTTCAGATACCACTGCAGTTCCCGATGCCGAAGTTCATCAGCTACTCCGGATTCTGGTAAGTATCTGTGTGTTTGTGGGTGTGGATGTGTGTGTGTTTGCGCGAGTGTGTGTGTGTTATTTAGGTACCAACGTCGACAGTTGCTGCACCGGGAGCAAGTGGTAAGTCAAATTTTAACTATCGTGTAAAGTTCTACCAATTAAAAATTTATTTTATATTATTTGTTTTTCCAGAAGCCACAGCACTCGGATTAAGCTGCGGACTGAGTCCCTGGTAGTGTACAAGGTAAGTATAAACTAATACTAACTAAAAGCTAAAGTAGAACGGAAAAAGTTTTCTCCCAAGTGTCCGAGGTGATATACCAAATCACGCTATTGGGCGGGTGGGAGGGGGATTTTTTCGCGCGTATGCGTCCTAGGAGGGTGGTTTTGGTGTCTATAGATCCGTCTCGACGAGGGCTATAAACTACCATAAAAAAACAGAAATTGTTTGGTACAAAATTTAAAAATTCTAGAACAAAAAACCGAAAAAATGCGCGGTGTTGGTATACTAAATTGCTAATAACTCTTTTGTTTTCAGGTTTCAACGGACGACCGGGTGTCCGAAGACGCAGGAGGAGCTGAGCTACACGATAAAACAATCAAAAGTGAAAGTTTTTGCAAAGAAATTTGGAAAAAGTCGATTTTTCGACGAAAGATCGACAAATTTTGATAAAATTTGCGTTAAAAGTGGTGCCGAACGGGTGTTTTTTATATTTTTCAGCCAATAAAGGTGCCTACGTACGCAGGAGAACGCGCCGAATCTATCGGAGGGGTCTCCCACTTTAAAAAGTGGCCCTTGGTTGTAAAAAATTTGGTGAAAGTGTCAAAGAATTTTGTAAGAAAATTCTAAGTCTAAAATGGTCAAAAAGTGGTCGAAATTCCAGGTGAAACCAGGTAAAAACAATTGTTTAGTGTCGATATTAATGCTATCAATAAGATTCAGTCAAAAAATTTTCAAAATTTCGACACTGGGAGCAGAAAATATGAAAAATGTTCACAAAATGTTCTACGCCAGTACAAAATTCA